>JARHVA010005577.1:462500-507500 GCA_037957365.1 Torreya grandis | reverse complement strand
CAATATTTGTAGGTTCAATGAATGTCTCACAACCCCCAATGTAGGTATTTACACCCACTTGATGATATTCTCCCTCTATATTTGCCTATGAGGGAGAGACATTATTGTAACCACCTCAATAAAATGAATGGGTAGTTAGTTTGAAATCATAATAATCATCAGCATATAACCATAATTAAACTACTAAATACAAATAATTTACAAATAAATCATTATAATCATAAAGCATAATAAAACATATGCAAAAAATATTAATCAAGATACTGATCATCAAACAATAATATAAATGTAACCCATTAAACATATGTATATCTAACTTAGATATAAATAAAATCTATAAATCAATAGTCTCAAAATCCACTATTAATGCTTAAATAGTTTGTAGAGGAAACTGGATGTGACAAGATAAGATGCCCCTAGTTTTGCATGGCTACTGGGTAGTGGTAAGTCCAACATCCAAGTCCATGTAAAATTTGTATGTTGTACACAACACTCATAAATACTAGTGAAATGCATGTGTGATAAAAAAATATTATGCTATATACTAGTCATGAGATAAATAACATATAAAAATGATGTAAATTAGATGTCTAATCTTGCTCAGGTCCTGATTTTAGATTATTAGATTGTTAGATTATTAGAATATTTTAAAATATTTATTTTTTTGTTACTTTTTTGAATTGAGAAACAAGACCAAAAGAGAGTAAGTAACCATGGGTTCAAAAGTAGAAGAAATGGAAGGGATCTAAACAATCCAAAATAGGTGTCAAATTAGAGTATGTACTGAATATGATGGCATGGCCTAGTTTGAACAAAATTACCCTAATGTAAATGTAAATTGTAGTTTTAAAGAGGCATGTAGGGGATAAAATAGATATGTAGATGAATGATTGGACATCCTCATTTCATGAAATTTACATTTCTAAAGATATTTAACACACATGTATGAAAAATATAATATATAAAGGAAAGATTTGTCATGAATAATAATGTTGTGTAAACTAGAATAAAGTGTAATATTAAAAAATTGAGTGTATTAAGGATCTATTTTCTTAATTTTTAAATTTACTATGTCAAAATGCTACAGGATATGATTGACTAGATCAAAACAATAATGGTATTATATTTTGATTATTTCTATTTAATACTATATGTTATGGAAAAATGTAATTTGCTTTTCTTAGACTATGAAAATAATAAGGTACATGAAAAATTATGGCATTATAGGTGACTATCTTAGACTGTTTAGATATGGAAAGTGAAAATAGAAGAGACAAGAGGCTAGAAAGACACAAAAAGAGATAATGGATAGAATATTGATCAAATTAATCACATGCATAATAAATATAAGAATAACGTGATGAATTAATTAATAAGCCATGTACAATCAATTTTTTTGTGATTATTTGAATGTTTTTTTAGAATTTATTCTTGTAATAAATGATCATCCAGTAAGCCATCCTCATAAATATTGAAATACTTAGAGTAATTCAAATACATGGCATATCCATCCTTATTATTTAAATGCACATATTATGTTCTATCTTTTATATTTAAATAAATTTCATCATCATGTTCCTTATTAACATCATGTGGTATGTGAATTATTTTTATTTCAAGTGAAAAAGTGATTCATTATTTATTAGTATCCATTATAGATTGCATTTTTTATAACCATGAATGAATGGTACCCTATGTGTATGAGGTATAATCCATACCTTTGCATTGACAAATTTTGGTCCACAAGCTCTTGGGTATATTATATATCCAATAGCTATTGTTTATTGTGTAATTAATTGATATTATATCCATTTTTTTAATATTTTAATGCTGCAATTTTTTTCTCATTTAGTAGTATCAAAGGGATTGTGTCTATAATAATCTCATTCCATGTATACTATAATTGTTAAATCATCTTGTCAAGGGATATTTATGCATGTCATATCTATAGATGATATATTTTGAACCCCTATATTAAGATACATATGTTGATTATCTATTAATATGATAATGCCTTCATGCTTGTATTTTTGAATTTTAATTTTTAGTGTTTCACAATGTTCTGTATCATGTCCTATAATTCTATGATAAACACAATTGTATTGTTTACTTGAGTTGTGAAAAATACATGTTTTTTTATCAATGTCTAGTAGTAGGTAATATAATAAGCTTGATATATCTTGATGTTGCATTATTTGTAACAATGGAAAAACTTTTATACCAAATATTTCCACATTATGTGTGTGTGTGTGTGTGTGTGTGTGTGTGCGCACGCGTGTGCGTGTGCGTGTGCATGCACACACGTGTGTGTGTGTGTGTGTGTGTGTGTGTGTGTGTGTGTGTGTGTGTGTGTGTGTGTGTGTGTGTGTGTGTGTGTGTGTGTGTGTGTGTGTGTGTGTGTGTGTGTGTGTGTGTGTGTGTGTGTGTGTGTGTGTGTGTGTGTGTGTGTGTGTGTGTGTGTGTGTGTGTGTGTGTGTGCGCGTGCGTGCGTGCGTGTGCGTGTGCGCGTGTGTGCGTGTGTGTGTGTGCGCGCGTGTGTGCGTGCGTGCGTGCGTGCGTGCGTGCGTGTGTGTGTGTGTGTGTGTGTGTGTGTGTGTGTGTGTGTGTGTGTGTGTGTGTGTGTGTGTGTGTGTGTGTGTGTGTGTGTGTGTGTGTGTGTGTGTGTGTGTGTGTGTGTGTGTGTGTGTGTGTGTGTGTGTGTGTGTGTGTGTGTGTGTGTTGAGTAAAATTAATTACTAAAACTATCAACAGATGCTATCTAGATAGGATGCCATGGAAATAATATTATTCTAGCTCAAGATATTTATAAAACATAAAAATCACAAAAAGAGACACCCCTCCATCAAACTTGTGACACAAAATATGTGTCACCATGATTCCTAAAATAACCTTATAGATATATGGATTCAATGTTGTTAATAAATCATGTAGCCTCATCATGTATGTATGTGGGTAGTATCTCTATAACCTTATGGCCCATGGGGTCATTTCTTCCCTCTCTTTCACACTCTCTATCATGTTAAAAATCACAAACATGCCCTATATAAGTAGCCATAGTATGAATTTCATACCCCATAGTGTAATATCGACCTCTATTATATCCCCATCCACCTTCCATATGAAATTATATGTGGTGGTATACCATGTATCGAATAACATGACCAATAGTTTGATTGACACCTGACACATTTACATAATACATATAAATCCCAAACTAATCATACATGCCTTGTACACATGATAAAATAGCAAGTAAATTTGGGAGCCAAGATAAATATATAGTCTACCATAGTTGAGCTCACATGTAGACCTAAAAATTCCAAACAAAAAAGCACAATGTGTTTCCCATCAAACAAAAATCAAATAAAATATATGAAAATTGTAAAAAATAAACTATCATGCATAAAAATAAAATACATCATCCACAATAAAATTACATCATTGTGCATGTGATGATTTTTTTATTTCATCATCTATTTTAGTATATGTCACTGGCCATTTGATGATGTTTTTAATACATTGTCCATTTTTGACCCTACCTTATCAACTATCCTTGAAAGTATAATTCATCAAACATCTAAATATATTTCATTATCCATGATTTGACATTTAGATTGTAAAATGTTATCGACCATGATAATGACATTGTGTATTTTGAAGGATTAATAAATGATCATAAGTGTTTTAACTTATTCAAACTAATTTCCTATAATAAGCCATTATCACTTATATTTTTGTCTAATTAATCACTTCTTGGGGAAATAATGCCAGATGGGTTTTCCCAAACATCTATTTTTTCCTATTTTACCCTATCTACCCATCACAAAATTCATTACAAAGCCTACCTTATAAATTATTGTGATAGGTCCAAGGCACCCTCCTCTTCATGTGTTTCTATGTCCCTTAGCCATCATCTCTAACCATGCTATAATTGGTCATCTAGAGCTCTATAAATCTAAAAATATCAAAATATCACTCAACTAAATGAATGTATATTCCCCTATTTTCAATTAAAAATTTAAAAAATTCATTTTTTTAAATTATCTCAAAAAATTTATATTTTAGACACATCATTATTTTCATTCTTCCTATTGATGAACTAGAAGAAACACCAGAATATTGGCCTCACAAGGAATTATATATAATGAAGCATTTTTTCATAGTTATATTTTTTTTATCTAATTTATGTCTTAGGAAATTTTTATCACCATAAGTGAAGGTATGTATGTTCATTTATTTACTTTCATTTATATCATATTTACCTTACACTTAATACAAATGTTATTTTATGTTGCTATTTTATTTACTAAATTACCATCTCATGTTACACTATTCTGACATGTGATGATATTTAGATGTGTAATATGTATACACCTCATTTTTTACTTAATGACAATTTCTCTCATAGGAATTGTTAGAGCATCAATCTCCACGAGTGGATATTCTAAGGAGTACACTAGGATCTAGGTGGGCTATTCCATGGTGTCTTATGATATATTCCTTTATGATCAATTTTTTTTATATATTTCATCCATATCTTACAATCAACTTAATTTTCCTATGATTGATCATATTCCCATTTCCACTTCTTTGCTTCCTATTTACATGTTTTTAACTAATGTCATTGGCCTAGTTGATGATGTTATGTGTCTATCAAAAAATTGTATGCATCTATCTATGTGGATGGTATTGGATAAGTTTGAGTAGAAACATTTTTGGGTTTCATTCATATTAATTTGGATCCCTTTAACCATTTATCATAAGAAATTCATCCAATCTGATTTGATCATGCACATAAATCCACCTTAGTAATAAGAAGAGGAAATAGGGATAAAGATATTACACTTAAGGAAGATGTGTTTTCACAAGGTCTTTAAAGATATAAATAATATAAGTTTTACAAAAATGATACACTTGATATTTTGAGTCCCAAACTAAAGATATTTAGGTCTTATTATTTCCATCTTGAGCTTCACGTACAAAATCTATCAAAAAGTGCCAATTGAGCCAAAAAAGAGATTGATGTGACAATATGAAAATGCAAGGTAAATATTAATAATACTATACTATTTATTTATTTAATTTAATGGACATATTATATTTTTATTTTATTATCTTCCATGCTTAGATTAGCTTATTCTTGTTAGTATATTGTTATCTTTGCATGCTTTATTCCTTTATTTATACATCATGGTATCTACTAAATATCATCCTTAAAACCCTTATATTATATACATCTTAGATAATACCTAATGTAATTATCTTTTATTTGATTAATTTATCTAAACTCTATTACATATTAGATTTAGGTAGGTCAATACACGTTAGCTCCTAGTATAAATTTCCTAATAAAATCCTTATAATATTATATATCTACAACCCTTTTTATCCTCAAACTTATTTGTGAATGGTGTTTTGTATGATTAATAAAAATAGTATGTTATTATACCTTTTACTATATTATATTATCTTTATGTTATTAAGCATATTTATCCCACATGCAATATCCTCTAAAACATAGAATCTTTATTGTTTTGAGACAACTATCAAACATCCTATATGTATGTTTATGAAACAAACTTAAAGTATAATAGGAGTATGTGTGTGTGTGTGTAAACTTATATTGGGTGATATAGTATTTTCTAAACCTCCCTTATATTTTTTAAGATCATGATATTGAAATTATCGAAGTTATTCATAGGTGTGATGGTAGGATTACAAGTTTATTGAGGTTGAGATTTTTAATGTTAATGTTGTGTTTTATATTTATTTGATTGGTTTTATTTGGATTTAAAGTTTTATATATATATTACTTATAACACTCTTTATTGATATATTTTTGGTTATAATTTTCACTTAATATGATGTCCTAAGTGATTTTCTTGAGATCATAACATTTTTCATGAGAATCATTTACATTAGAATGACACCAAAACAAATTATCTATATTATAACATGGTGGTTAAGGATGTAAGGATAAAAACTCATAGATCAAGATGCAAACATATTTTTATTGAGCTCTTGGATATTTAAGGGATAGAAGATTGGATTTGAATTATTTTGGTTATTAGAGGAAGAAGATGTTGCTGAATTAGATGGTTATGAGGTTTTATTTGTGGTTTTTTAATGTTTATAGTGTGTGTTTTTGTTTAAAATATTTATTATACATTTGATATTTTAAAAATTGGTTCATAAGTTAATATTGTCATTTAGCTTGATCAAAGTCTTATTCCAATGTCAATACTTGCCTTATTTTGTATTGGAGTTGAGTTGAGGTTTTAGAATAGTAATGTAAATATTGAAGATGATTTCCTAACTCAAGTAGTGATCCAATTTGTGTTCCAAATAATTCCATATCTTGATTAAATCATGGGTGCACTCATGAGATAATTTATTGAAGTTAATGAAATTTGCAAGGTTGTTTTCACAAATATCATGATATTGACTAGAAAGTTAACTGTATATTCAAGCTTAGTAATTGAATGGAGTGGAAGTTGGTTATACCATTATAACATATCCCTGATTAGGTTTTTTCCTAGAATCTTGTTTTTTTAATAGAATATTTTTAGAGGTTCCCACATGCTTTAAGATAGTGGACCTATCATATAAAAGGGTTAAAAAGATATCTTGAATGTCCATATAAGATATATAAGGATCTAGAGGTTTAATTTAAAGTGTAAGAAACATATTTTTTAAATATATGTTTGAGTAATAATATTAATATTATCATCCATGATGGGATAAGTAAATGGAACTTATTATGTTGACCCCAAATAACTTTTTGTGGTTGTCTTTCCATTATTCAAAATATTGTTTTGCATTTTAACCATGATATTATTGTTGGAGGATTCTATTTGAGCCTTTTTATCTAACACTTTGGAAAATACTTAGTGTTACATACTGGAGGATTTTGGCTATAGTTGTTAATATGTGACAATTTCTATAGTATTTGTTAGTAGTGGCAACATTGTTTGATGATCCAAAAAAGCAATGTAAACTTGGCTAGACATTTGTAGTTTTTATTCTTAAAAGAAGTATAAATATTGTTTGTATCAAGATACTTGGTATGTCTATTGGGATATTATTATTCACTTTATAAATATATTAAAACCATATTTCATTAAATAAATCTTGATTGAGGTTTGGAAAAATTTCACCATGAGAGATTTCTCTCAATGGTGGGCATGAAAGGGATATAAAATCCACCCATATATAAAATAAATGAATTAATGATCTATATAAAAAACCTATTATGAGACACCATAGAGATTGATTTTAAATAGGTGAGATAATAATATTTATCAATTGATAATGCTAAGAAGATACAAAAAGGAAACATGAAAATGACCTAACACATTGGTGAGGTAAAATTCACATTGGTTTCACTAGAATGTATGTTGGATAAATATATTAAAAAATATAATGATCCTATAATATATGAAAAGGTATAATATTGCACTAGATCTAACACACATATAAAATGTCATTTCACAAAGTGGTATATGGATATAGACAAGGGTTATGTACAATGAAGATTGAAAGGATTCTATTAGGAAATTTATAAAATGAACTTATAAGAATAAACATACCTATATCCAAGATGTAATAGATGTAAAAATATCAATGGAAAGATAATGCCATTAGGTGGTAACCAAGAGATATAAAATATAAGGGATTTAATGCATTAATTTTGGTTTGAACTTGCACTTAACACTCAATTATATAATTTATTCAATTATTATGAATTACATATGGGCATTAAATTCTGACAAATCAGGAATAAATATATATCATTAATAATATATGAAAAGGAATCACACCACATGTACTATACATATATATGGAAATGATTCAACTACACATACATAGATATTTGTTAAAAAAATAGACTAGATATACACTCTTTTTATAGTGATAACATACATACGTAAACATAATTGTTGGCATTTTCACTTTTATTTAGTGTTGAATGCACACTCAAATATCACTTACATCTTTGATTATAGTAATAACCTACATACCTAAACACATTTTCCCATGCTTTCACTTCTATTTGGCATATGCATTTTCACACAAAATTCAAATAATTATTTTATTCAATCAACAGTAATTACATATAGGATTTTAGTTCCTATAAATAATGAAATAATGAATCAACCATAATCAATAATAATATATTATAATATTTTTACTAATAAAAAATCACATAAAAATAACCTAACATTAAATAATATTCTATATAATAATAAGACTATGAACTACTAACTCTATATTCCTTGCATTAAGTTTTCATTATACAATAACCATGAGTTTTAAGTAAAGGAATTAAAGTGTGACATAAATCCTTGACTCAATCTTTGATAGAGGCTAGCAAATATGTGCCATCTCATAGTGTATACCTTAACCTTAATATGGGCATAGGTGGCATATGATACTTTGTATATAACATTTGTATTGGCCTATGATATAGAAAACATTTTGATATATATGTCTTGAGTTTTCATATTCTTCTCTACATGTGTATTTTTAATTTTTTTTTAAATTTTTAAGTATTGATTCGATTTGAGTTTATGTTAGTAGCATGGTATCATGATGTTTTATGTTGCGTTTCACTGTTTCATATAACAAAGGTAAACATGTATATATCATATAATGAAATAATGAATGGAAAATTATATAAATGATAATAAATGACATGTAATGTTAATAAATAGGAAAAAATAACAAGCTAAGATATGTGAAAAATATTCATAAGGTGATAATGAAAAATGTAAGTAAATAGGAAAATATAAGTCAAATAAAATAAGTGAAATAATTGGAGGAAAATTAATAAATTAGAATTAAGTCAATGTTTGTGATGTAATTTATTATTGAAATAAGAAGAACATATAATTCCAAAATTAAGATGAAAAAAAAAGAGATATACACTTTATAAGAGATTCCAAAAACACTAAGAATAAATGGATTTATAAATACATTTGAATGTGAATAATATTAAATAACAAACATAGACTTATGGAGGTAATTCCAATAAGGATAATGAGAATAGAGGGAATATATATTATTGTAACTATATAGATAATTTAAACATTTTATAATTTAAACAATATAAAATATAGAGGTAAATCCAGGACTAGAAATAATAAAATTAAATTAAAAAGGTAATTATTAGCTTAACAGGGCATAATAAACCCTAGAGGAAAGGTACAAAAAAATTTAATTACCAAAGAATCTTAAATATGTAATGATAAAATAAACCCAAGAGAAAAATAATTAAATGAAAATTAAATACAAATTTAAAAATTAGTTTCACAAGGATTAATAAACCAAAGACGAAGGAAATGAAGTAAAAGTAAATTAGCAAAGGATCACAAAAGCAATGATCGGATAAGTGATGTAGGAACATCACTTCTAGGAGGATTTTGATTTCAATTTTGGTTTTATTTCATAAATTTTGTATTTTTTATGGTTTTTATGGCCTTGATATTCCTAAAACATCATTATATTTCAAATTGGTAGGTTAGTTTTGCTTCTAGCTAGTTCATATTTTAAATTCCTAGTTTTCCCGCCAAAACTTGATTTTCAAAAATTTGAATAGTTTACTTGTAGTTAGCATAGCAGGGGTGAATTAATGAATTTTTAAAGTTTTAAATATTTATTTGAAAACATTATAAAGAAACATTTAATCCATTTCAAGTGTCTAATGTCTCAAATGTATGGAAGTCTAACTCTTGTTCACTTCCATGGTTCTAAACTTGCCTTTTGTGACCGTTGGAAGGTCCCTATAGATAGTTACAATAGTTATTATCATATAAGAGTTGTAATTTTAGAGATATAGGTTTTTATTGGATGTTTGGAATAATTTTTTTCAAGTAAGGAGAAGATAAACCCATGTTTCATGAATAGTTATTCCAACAGACCCTATTTTTCATGTATGTAAGCTTTGATTTTGACTATGTGATTCTGTATAGTGAAGGAAAACATAATGATTTCAAAAATTTAACTATTTTATGGAATTTTTAATTTTTTTTATAATATATTTAAGGTTATTTTATCTTTTCCTTGCATTTTTATCACACCATTTGGTGTCAAATACAACACAAACCTATAGTAGTATTTCCTTTTTTGCATAGTCAAGTGGTTTCTTTATTGGAAAAGTGGAACAATGGATTCAAAGAGGTTTTATAGTGATTGATGAAGGAGTGGGGGACTGAAAAATACCATATAAAAAATTCATAGATATAAAAAATACCCCACATAACTCACAAATTAATTGTTTACCCTCTCAGGTTTATATAAGAGAAGGAAAACCCTAGATTAGGGTTTTGATGATTTAAAGAGTTTCCATTATAAAAATAAGATGAAATTTTTTAGTATTGTTTGGGTTAAGGTTATATAACTGAATAAAAATGTTCCAAACTTTTACAATCATTTTTGTATGGATTTTTAGGTACTATGTTGAATAAGCCTATAAATAGGCCTAATTGGTGAGACTTAGTGCTAGAAAAGAGGTCTAGAAACAAATTTAGATCAAGGAAAATGGTAGGAATGTGTGTATAGATATAAGGAATATATAAATAATATCATATTATATTTATCATAAATATTTTTTCCATATAAGTAAAAATATAGGAAAAAGGCTACTAAATAGGCCTTAAGGTCTAGACAAGTGGGTTGAAAGGGTAGAGTTGAAACTTTCTCATAAGTTTATCTACATAATTTTGGTATCAAAGCCAAGAAAGGACAATTAGAAACAATTATAATATAATTTATTTCTTTAAAGAGAGAGAATATAATAGTTTTTTGATAAATTACCTAAGAAAGAATCAAGATTCCACCGAGGAGGAATGCAATCGCTGAGAGAGCAACAACTATATATATGGGGGATGACATATTACAAGAGTTAAGGAACCTTAATGTAAATTTTTATTCTAGAATAATAACAACAAAGGTTAACTAGATAAGGGAAGTATTGACAAGTGGTTTGAGTGACCAAGAGGAAGATGAACAATAGGCACCATAATTAGAAGATGAAGGAGAGAGAGACTAAGGAGTATAAGTTTGAGAGAATAATAAATATGGTGAAAGGATAGGGATATAATAACAAGTTTTATCTTAAAATATATGTAGGTATCCTCAATGGATAAGAACTCCTTGATTAGATAAGGGAGTTAGACAAGTAATTTGACTTTGAAGATGTACCAAAAGAGCAATAGGTGAAGTTTGCTAGAATCAATTTGAAGGGCCATGCATCCCTATGGTGGGATTATATCCAAGATGAGATAAGGAAGAAATGAAAGGCCAAGATCAGGTATTGGGATAGGATGGTTGAAAATTTGAAGAGTAAATTCTTGGCTAGTGACTACATCACTAATTTGTATAGAAGGATCCAAAAATTAAAATAGAAAGACATAGGGTTGAGAGAGTACACTAAACAGTTATACAAATTGAGAATTATAGTAGGTCATATGGAAGATGAAAATGATAAGGTGGCAAGGTATCTCAATGACTTGAGATATAACTTACATGATGAGTTGAGTCTTGCTATTCAAAAAACATTTGAAGAATGATACCAGTTGGAATTGAAGGTTGAAAACAAAATCAATAAGAAGCAAAAAAAATAGAATAGAGGTAGGGGAAAAAGTTTTATAGGTAAATTATATAAATGTGGTAGAGGATACTCATAAAAAACAACCAAGGAGAGTCTAGTAACTCACAAGAGCAACCCTCTAGTTTAAGAGGTGTATTTAGAGGTAGGAGGCCATATTACAGGGGTGTATATACACCAAGGGATAGAGGATCAGGTGGATTTGTAGGAAGATGTTTCAAATTTAATAAGTTTTATAGACATAGATAATGGGAGTGCCTAGAGGATCAACTAATAGGGAGTCCAAGAAATGATGGGAGAAACCAAATTTCACAAGGAGTTAAGGAGGAGAGTGTTTGCTCTCCATCACTCATGAAAGAGCCTAAAGTTAAAGAATAATTACTAATTAGGAGGGTGATGATCAAGCCACCCAAGGAAAAGGAGCCACCACAAAAGAAGACTCTTTTCAGGACTTTTTGCAAATGTTTTAGAATGGTCATAGATTCAAGAAGTATGGATATTCTAGTTTCTATTGAAATGGTTAGTAAACCTAGATTGAAAAAATTATCTCACCCATACCATATAAATTCTCATGGTTGAACATGGTTAACAAGTCTTGGTAAGTGAGAAAAGTTGGGTGGAATTCCAAGTTGGAATATACAAGGATAAGGTACTTTGTGATGTCATCCCCATGGATGTTTGCCATGTGCTTCTTAAGAGGCCTTGGAAATATGATAATCAAACCACTCATGATGGAAAAAATAATGTGTACACCTTGGTCAAAGATGGAGTTAGTCATACTTTGATACCAATTAAGGATGAAGAGAATGATCAAAAATTTGGTTCACACATGATGTTGGTAAGTGGTAAAGAATTTATGAATGCCATGAATCAAGAGGAATTCAGATTTACATTGGTAGTCAAGCCAATAACTATTATGATATCCACAAAGATCAATGAGATACCTCAATAAATCCAAGATATGTTGGAGGAATATGCATAAATAGTTGTTGATGAGCTACCTAACACACTTCCACCTATGAGGAGCATCACACATCACATTGAATTTGTTCCTATAGAAAGATTACCTAACAAGGTAGATTATAAGATAAACCCTCAATAAAATGTAGAGATTAAAAGGCAAGTACAAGAGTTTTTTGACAAAGGACTGATAAAATAAAGTCATAGTCCTTATGTAGTGCCTATAGTATTGGTTCCAAAGAAGGAAGGTGAGTGGATAATATGTACTGATTCTAGGGCCATAAACAAGATCATAATTAGATATATGTTTCCACTTCCTAGGATGAAGGATTTGATGTATTGATTGAGTGGAGTAAGTTATTTTTCTAAAATTGATCTCAAGAGTGGGTACTATCAGATTAAGATCAAACAAGGAGATGAGTGGAAGATTTATTTCAAAATAAATGAAGGCTTATATGAATGGATCATTATGCCATTTGGTTTAACCAATGCACCAAGTACCTTCATGAGGTTAATGAATGAAGTCCTCAAGTCTTTCATAGACAATTTTTTAGTGGTGTATTTGGATGACATACTTATCTACATCCATAGTAAGGAGGAACATCTTCACCATTTGGATCTATTCATGAGGAGGTTGCAAGAAGAAAGGTTGTTGATCAACCTCAAACAGTGTGAGTTCATGAAGTTAGATCTTTTGTACCTTGGAATTGTGATATTAAAAGGCATGCTAAAGATGGATAATAATAAGATGAAGGTAATCATGGAGTGGCCAACACATAGGACAATAGGAGAAGTAAGAAGTTTCCATGGTCTTGCAAAATTTTATAGGAATTTTAGTGGGATATGTGCTCCTATCATGGACACCATAAAGGGAGAAAATAAAAAGTTTGTATGGAATGAAAAAGAAGAGAAGAGTTTCCAATACTTGAAGCAAAGGATTATGGAGCAGCCAATACTAGCATTACTAGAATTAAATAAGGTTTTTAAAATAGAATGTGATGCAAGTGGAGTGGAAATAGGGGTTGTACCAAGACAAAAGGGCAAAACTATATCCTATTTTAGTGATAAGTTGAATGATGCCAAGAAGTACTCATCCTATGACTTGGAGTTTTATGCAATGGTATAAGCATTGAAGAAATGGAGGCATTATCTCATGCCAAAGGAGTTCATTTTATATATGGATAATCATGTACTTAAATTCATTCTCTAATCAGCCAAAACTAAACCAAAGACACATGAAATGGGTGGATTACATGCAAAATTTCACCTTCACCATCAAGCATAAACAAGGGAAAAGTAACAAGGTTAGAGGTGCATTGAGTAAGATGGTCTTATTGGTGCATGAAATATAGTTAGATAGTGTTGGAATTGAATCACTCAAGGATATGTATGAAGATGATAAAGACTTCAAGGAAGCATATAATGATTACAAGCACCCAAGTATACTCAACAAGGAACCATGGTTGGATTTTGTCTTACAAGATAGATTGCTATTCAAAGGGGTATATCTATGTGTGCCAATAAGTTCAATAGGGGAGAATTTGATCCAAGAGGAGCAGAGTGGAAGTATGGTAGGACACTTTGGGCTTGATAAGACATTGGAGTTGCTCACTGGGTACTATTATTGGCCTAAAATGCAAGTAGAAGCGAGGAGGAATGTTAAAAGATGCAAAAATTATCATTTGGATAAAGTTAAGAGATATAATTAATGTCTATATCAACCCTTACTAGTATCAAATAGGCCTTTGGAATCCATAAGTATTGAATTTTTGATGGGATTGCCTAGGAAATAGAGGGGTTTTGACTCAATCTATGTAGTTGTGGATAGATTTTATAAAATGTCACATTTCATTTCATGTAAAACTACTAATGATGCCACCCATGTGGTAAATTTGTTTTTCAAAGAGGTAGTAAGGCTTCATGGATTTCCCATGAACATTATATCTAATAGAGACACCAAATTCCTTGGTCATTTCTAGAGAACATTATGGAGAAATATAGGCACAAAATTGAGTTTCAATTTAGCTTACCACCCCTATATACATGGTAAAACTAAGGTGGTTAATTGAATCCTAAGGAACCTATTGAGGTGCCTATGTAAGGACAATCCCAAGAAGTGGGATATTGTGTTGCCTCAAGCAGAGTTTTATTATAATGACTCTACTAATAGGATAATTTGAATGAGTCATTTTCAAGGAATATATGGTATGGAGTCTAGAGTAGTGTTTGAGCTTATAAATATTAGTCATATGGAAAAAAGGAGTATTGAAGGTGAAGAGTTTATAATGGAAATGAAGGAGGTACATGAATAGGTAAGGAAGCATTTAGATTCTAGTGTGGAAAAATATAATAAATAGGCATATGTTATTATAATGGAGGTGATTTTTCATATTGGAGACTTGGTTTTGGCTCATATTAGGAAGGAGAGGTACCCAAGAGGTGAGTATAATAAGCTGAAGATTTCTCAAGAAGTTTGCAAATAATGCTTATGAATTGGAGTTACCTAGTAGGGTATACATCTCACTAATATTCAATGTTTCAGACATATAACCTTAAAAATAAGGAGTATAAGAAGAAAAAATGGTAGAGGACATAGATACAATAGACCAAGATTGGGAAACACAATTTCCTAAAGCCAAGATAAAAGAGTTGGAGTGCATACTAGACAAACATGTGATCAAACAGGCTAGAGACAAGTAGTACTTCAAGTACCTAGTTAAATGGAAACACCAAAAAGTATAATATTATATTTTTATGAATTAATATGACATCAAAAATCATGGGATTACTATATAAACACTCATGTACAATATTCCATGAGTTCTTTTCTCTTTTCCTGGGAGTATGATGTAGGAGCATCACTTCTAGGAGGATTTTGCTTTCAATTTTGCTTTATTTTCATAAATTTTGTCTTGGTGATGGTTTTGAGGTCCTTGAGATTCCTCAAACATCATTATATTTCAAAATTTTATGTTATTTTTACATTTATCTAGTTCAAATTTCAAGTTCCTAGTTTTCTCGCCAAAACTTGATTTTCAAAAATTTGAATAGTTTGATTGTAGTTAGCATATAAGGGTGAATGAATGAATTTTTAAAGTTTTAAATATTGTTTTTAAAACCTTATAAATACACCTTTAATCCAAGTCAAGGGTATAAGGTCTCAAATGTACATAAGTCTAACTCTTGTTCACTTTCATGGTTCTAAACTTGCTTTTTGTGACTGTTGGAAGGTCCCTACAGGTAGTTACAATAGTTATGCTCATATAAGAGTTGTAATTTTTTAGAGATAGGTTTTTTTTAATGTTTTAAAGATACAATTTCAAATTAATTATAATATAAACCCCTAGTTTATGAATATTTTCTCCAATAGACCCTATTTTTCCTATATGCAAACATTGATTTGGACTGTGTGATTCTGTATGGTGAAGGAAAATGTAATGATTGAAAAAATTTAACTATTTTATGGAAATTTTAGGTTTTTTAATAATATATTTAATTTTATTCTATATTTTCCTTTCATTTTTATCACACCATTTGGTGTCAAATACAACACAAACCTATAGCCGTCTTTCCTTTTTTACACAGTCAAGTGGTTTCTTTGTTGGAAAAATAGAACAGTGGATTAAAAGAAGTTTTTTGGGTGATTTATGGAGTGGGGGATTTAATTATACCTTATAAAAATTTAATATATCTAAAAAATACCCCATAGAACTCACAAACCAATTTTTTACCCTCTCGGGTCTATATAGGGGAATGAAAACCCTATATTAGGGTTTTGATGATTTAAAGAGTTTCCACCATCCAAATAAGCTAAAATTTCTTATTATTGTTTTTTTTAAGGTTAAAATAGTGAATAAAAAGTTAAAAAACCTATACGGTCATTTTTATATGGATTTTGCGGGACTGTGTTGAACAAGCTTATAAATAGGCCTAATTGGTGAGACCTAGTGCTAGAAAAGAAGTCTAGAAACAAAGTTAGATCAATAAAATTGGTAAGAATGTGTGTATAGATAGAGGGTATCTATAAATAATCTCATATTATATTTATCATCCATATTTTTTTGTATAATTTAAAATATAGGAAAAAAGGATACTAAACAAGCCTTAAGGTCTAGACAAGTGGGTTGAAAGGGTAGAGTTGAAACTTTATCTTAAGTTTATCTTCATCAATAAGAATATGAGGTAAATAATAAAATATATATTTTTACTTAAGTATCATAATAACATAATGGATATATAAACCCAAGTGGGAAGAGTGTAATAAAAGTAAATTACCAAAGGATCACAAGTATAAAATGGCCAAAAGATGCAATACAAGTAAATAATACTTGAAATAAAAAAGAGAAATTATAAGTGATAAAGATAATGTCATAAATTTTAAAAAATAATGAGATATGTGGTGATATATATGATAAAATATGATATCTCAATTTTTTTTATAGTTTCACTACACACTTCATGAACAACTTTGAATATTTATTGTTACATCTTATGGTATTATTTGACCATAGTTTCTTCCATTTTATTTGAAATCCACACAAGGATGACCTTTTTAATATATCTGATAGATAAATTAGGAGTGGTAAAATTTTGAAGATGTTGATCCTATAACTATGGATAATATATACATGGAAGTTATTCTTTTATATTATTAGGGTACTTTATTTAGGCGAGGATATTCATTGTAGTCATGAATTTTTTTTTCTTATTTATAGAGTTTTCTCCTCTTACCTTTGAAATATTAATATATGTTGTTTTTGATTAATTAATGTGGCAAAAAAAATGGGTTGAACCCTTAAAAAGTGGAAAAAATAAACCCCAAAGGCATCAGCACAAAAGAGCCTTGAAATAGTCACAACATGGCCCACTTAACCAGCATAAATAGCAAAGACAATGTAACCAGCCTAAAGATAGTATGTATGAAGAAGTAGAGAATAAACAACATAAAATAAAATAGAACTAAGGAGAAATATTCTCCCATTTTTTATCCAGAGATTTAGTAAATTCATCTAAAATTTTTAAATTCTTATCTTTGTCTTCCGTAGCTATAGTCTCAAGATCTTGCAACATAGAAACATTAAGTAACACAGTACACCTGAGCATAGTGGAAATTGAGTGTTCCAATTTATTTAAATGACCCCTCAGGGAAGCAATGTCATTCCTACAATCAACACCTTCCTCTATCTCATCAATAGCTTCCTCCATAAACATCCTTCCCCCTTTGTTAGCATTATCCTCAGAATCACCAACAACACCACTAGAAACATCGTTCTATTTTTTCCCATTCACCCTTTACATTTTCAAAAATATCCTAGACTTCAATAACCTTGGCCTCATCCCCCTAGGTTGATTATTCAAAATTACTCTCTGAATAATCAATAAGTTTAGCTTTTGGTGGAGGTTTTCCATCAATCCTCCCTGACTTCCTAACCCTAGAGGACAATCCCTCTTTATCCTTGGTGAATAGATTAGTGTTATTTCCAGGTCCCATAGGAGTACTACCAAGATTTTTAGGGGTCCCCACAACATCCTGAATAGTTTCCTCTTCATCTCCCTAATTTTCCTCTTTTTTCTCTTCACATTAATTTTAGAGACCGGAGTGTGGGTAGTAGTCACCATGGTAGTCTCCTCATTAGATAGAGAAAAGGAAACCCCTTTCATCTTTTGAGAAGCATGAGAAGGGTAAGGATCTTTAGATATGGTAGCATCATCAGGGTTGGCATAAATTTCATCGATATAAGATTATATAGGCTTAGGAATCTCCAAATCAAGGTGGAAATTATATAAGTAGAGAATAAGACCCTAGTGTATGGGAATGAGTTTCTTGGAGGGCTTCTTAGCCGACTTAGCTTTAACCCTAAAAATTGAATGCTTAAGGGAAGATAGTTGATAAAATGGGAAGTGAGAATTGCATCTAAAATTATTTAGTAAAGGAAGATGATAATTATAGAACCTGGTAAACCACCCCTCTAGAGTGAAGTATTTCATGAGGAGGAAACACATATCATCCCATGGCTCTGGCAGTTGGGTCTATTTGAATCCTCCCTAGAAAGGAACCAATTCTTCACCTTCCCCAAGGAATAACTTCTAGTTATAATGGTCCACCACTTTCTCTTTCCTTTTTAGCTTGGTCCCCTTAGTTGATAGGTCAGTCACCATAGCAATAACTTTCTTTAAAACATCAAACCCAATTCTCCCAACAGTGACTCTATGGTTATGCCAAGACCGAGCGAATTGCTCAGATATATTTTCATCATAGCCATTAATACATTCCAAAAAAGGGCTGATACCACCTTCCTTATAGTAATTCTAGACCACAACATTGTGATTAATTAAGATATGTTGTTGATACACTCAACATTTATCAATTTAGTGGGAAGATAAATTATCCCATAAATAATAACATTCCCCATTCTTAGGGATTTATGAAATATTTATATTTGGATATTGGCTATCTCAGAAGTCAAACAAAGATGGTGACTAAATCACTTTTGTATGTAAAGATTATTGATGTTACTAATAGGCACAAAAATCTTCCATTAAATTTGTAGTCGTATAATTAAACTCATAAAAGTTCCTAAGTGGGAAAGGAAAACATGATTTTCAAATTTCCATCATAGGGACTTGTTATTGTGAGATGTTTTCATCTAAATTATTATTATGTGATTGTAATTTATGAATTATATTCCTATAGGCCTTTTTCCATGTGAAATATTAGGCTAAATGATGTGTTAAATTTTACATTGAACACTGCACTCTTGTTAGTTGTGGTGCTATAGATAAGATGGGATTGGGAACAATGGATTCCATGGGTGTGTACATCAAAAGGTACCATAGGGGTATCATATTTAATACATCATGAGGAGTGTTACAAGAAGAATATGAATCATCATCCTAAACATTTAACCTATAATATTTAATTACCATGTTAATGTTGTAGTTGAAAGATGTATGTGCTTATGTGTTTTGAAGGGAATTTAAGTAATGTAAAAATTTTACCTCCCTTGTTGGGACATAGCCCAAAAATAAGGACTTATAGCATATAAATGTCTTTATAATTTATAGTGTTTAGATCAAAACTGAGTGATTTAACTATGATGTTTATAAGAGAAGTATCATTAGGTAATTTATTATCATAAGTTGTGGCTATATCAATTTCATAAAGTTATCTCTTGCAAGAATGGGGTTGTAAACTAAGAGTTAATTGAGTGATGATGTGTTGTGTCAGATCATAGATTTATATTTTAAGAATTATCTCATTAGTTTCATCATTATCAGAATCAAGGAGGTTGGTGTGAATCTACCCACAAGCTAAGGGTGATCATTATAATATCACAATGAGTGATCATGATGTTAAAGTATTCATATTCTCAAAATGGAACTCTCAATATTGTAGGAACTTAATTTTGGTATAGGAATAGATATTTTATATGGTAGTAGTTTTTTTTAAGTGCATATGGACCATTGTTTCAAATTAAGATCTTATTATCACATTTTCCCTTGTGTTGATCCCGATATTACCTTTATTTTCCTATATTTAATTTTGATTCTCCTCGGGTCAATGATAATACCACCATTTAATTTTTAATGTTTTAAAATACACATATCAATATTTTTTTATTAAGATTTTAGATGCTCTTAGTATATCCAAAACACCATATTTGGTTTTCTTAGTCTCACTAACCAAAATGAAACTAGTATAATCCTAGTAATTTATTTTTTGGGTCCCTTGACCCCTTTATCTAGTTTACTTGTATCCATCTTCCATATTTTTTGGCCTTATAACATTTTGATTGTACAATTTTTCAACATAAGGTCTTAATTTAAATTCAATCAGTTTATAAGTACATGAGTGCATTGATGCATTTATAGGAATCATTCAAAAGGATAAAGTTTTACATTGAGACACCATACATAAAATTTTTAGGGTATAATTTCATGATTAAATCATCACCTCTATACCAAATGATGAAATAAAGAAGAAATGAAATATAATATAAAACTATTAGTTGCTTGTATTTCATGCATAGGTATGGACATGATATTCATATTACTTTATATTGTTTGGTAAGTTACATGAGTGTTGATATCCAACTTAAATTATAAGGGTATGATTAGGGAAATACCCTCATAATTATTTCCATTTTTTAAGGCCATGAAGGTTATTTTGATCCCATTAGGGTTAGAAATAAGAAGCAATAATTCTATGATATCAAAACCTCAATTTGACAATATAAAAGAGTTTTTTGACAAGCATAAACATAAAAATATGTAACAAAATATATCATTAGAGTCTAAAATCATCTGACTAGGATTTTGATTATCTCTCTAGGATGAAATCTATAAAACCCCAGTCTAACATAGATTGAACTAGCCTAATCCTAGCTATTTATTCACATTCTCATATTATTACAAAATTTTGTTTTACTTTGAGACTACATATAGACCTATTTTCACTTATTTTCCATTTATAACAACATAAAAATAATTACATATTAATTTGTATCTATCCATATTTTCCTTTTCAAATAATAAACATCTTAATCTCTATTTTTACAAATTTCAAATTTTTTCATGTTGTTATATTATTGTATTTAATTTATATTTTTATTTTACACATAATTTAGAGGTTTAATGTAATTTTGTTAGAAAAAACCCACATTATTCAATTTACATATAAACAATTAGTTCCTCAAGGGTGAATAGTTTGTATATCTCATGTTTTTGGAAGTGCCCAAAGTTCCAATAGTTGGTATTGCCTTATACCTTGTAGATAGCTACTAAGTAGGGGAAATTAACACATAAATAAGTAGAGGAAGATATGTCACTCATAGAATTATTCTAAGGGTTCCCAATAAATATATTTTAGAAAAGATGAAATTTAAATATCATAACCCTCACCCTACCTATTCTTGAAATTACCATGGCAGGAATCCAAATGCAACCAATGAGACACATATATATTTGATCATATCCTTAACATGTGCTATATGGTTCTAATATTTATTTATGAATAATTTAGATATTTTATGAAATATAAGTAAGCAACACAATTGTGAAAACCTTTATCAATGAGGAATTTATTAACTTTGACATCACCAATTCAAATGCTAATAAAAAGTGTCAGATCATCCACATAAAATAGGATTTCATTGAAATAATTGATTGGATCATAAAATTAAGGTATAGTGATTAATCTGATTTTTAATTGTTCTAAATATATGACTCTTTTCATTGTTTAATGATACTTCATCAAAGACATGCAATGGATCTTCTTTCCATATGGTAGGAGGTTGAGGAATATTAATGGAAAAAAATTGCATTGTTATATTTTAATTCTTGCAAGAATTGTGCATGAACTCAAAGAAGGAATTTTTTATTAGAATATTATAGAGTTTCTTTATGGGATAAAATTTATTTAATCTAAGATATTATAGAAATAACTAAAATTGAGGAACATAATTATGAATGATGCCATATTTGAGGGACTGACTAAGTCTAATTTTTATGTTTATGTTCAACATCATCTACCTTGATAATGATGTATGTTGAATCAAGTAACTTCATCAACCTTAACAATGATTTTTGAATAAAACTATGTGCCATTTTATCCCAATCGATGATTTTATAACAAAATAGTGTAAACTCTGAATGCCATTAACCTAGCTGATGACATCAAAAAAATTCAAACCTTATATTTTTAATATTTTCAAGGGGGTTCCATAATATTTCTTATTTATAGGATACAATTGAAAATAAATTAGTTTATATAGGTGGTTTGAGGTGTATAAACCTAATATTTTCACTTTTATCATTTTACTATTGCTTTCTCTTAGGACTTGTTGATTCTTCAATCTACTTGACTTCATGCTTTAAAGGGTGCACTAAAAATTGGGTGGGATTAGAATGTGTTACTTTGTGAGACATTTTTGAATAATATTCTATCACACCATCACTAAAAATAGTATGAACTCTCTAAGTATTTATCTATATTTATTATCCATCTACTTTTAATACATATTTTACAGCTTCCCTATATCCTAAAATATGAACTTGATCGATACAATTTATTTTGTGCTTATGGTTTCCATGTACTATATTGACTAGTCTAATAAAATTATTAGTATATCTTATAATATTTTATTGTATCTACATGGTTGATATCATACCATTCTATCCAAAATATTCCAACTATATCAACTTGGATAATATTATTAGCGAAGAGTTTTAATGTTAGTTATTATATCTCCACACACATACACAAAGTCATATTTCATTCCTAATAAGATATATCACATTCATACACTCGTCTTGATCTCAAATTTCTAACCTAAGGAAGTACTTGGAGTAATTGGTGGTTTATAACTTTATCTTAGAGGTATTGTCTTGTGATGTCATTGAAGCTCAATAGGATGTGTCATTGAGAGTATATAACTAAATATATATGTCTTCATCCAACCATTTTAGGTCTTCAACCTATAATATTTGTTGCAAAAATATACTTTAGCCAATGGAGGAGATTGAAGCATTGATATGTCCACCCAAAGGTAATTATTTATATCCCTATATTCCTTCCTTTAATTACCCATTAAATTAGATGTTATTTATTTCTTTGTGTATGCATGTGTTTATTCTTTTTTGGGATCTTCCTTGTACCAAATAAGTTCATATCAATATAGGGTTGCTTAGGCTTTCCATTTACCACTTTAGGTTTCATAGACCCTAATTTGGCTGACCATTTCACCTTACCTTATTTAAAATCACTTACCCATCATTTAATTTACACTTAACCCCTTAAAATAATTTAATTTACTTGCATATTTACAATCATAGCTAAAATAATTTATCTTTATTAGCCTTAGTGAGATTTATATCCATATGGCATAGAATTAGAATTTGGAGAAAATTCCTCTTGACATTTTAGTTCTATATTACCCTATACTATGTCTAAAAATATCCTAGGTCCTTACCCATATGTCCAAGTATATGTAGGCTCTATTTGATTGACCTTATTCAAGTCCTAGTGTATTAAGAGAAAGAGGATAGTTCTAGGTCATCCTATCCCATGCATACATTATAGTGAGATCGATGTGAATCTTATCCTACATTTTGTTTTATTAGTTTCATTTTTATCATTTTATCTTGTTATCAAACTTGTCAAAACCATCACATATATTCCATTTTAACTCTGCCAGCTAGCCCACTAAAATTTATTATTTCAATAGCTATATCAATAAGATTGATACTTATTATTATTTTCTACCAATTTTATCAGCCAACACGATACAATTATATGTATTTTCCAAACTATATCAGTCATCCTGATATAGTTTTATGTTTGTTTCCAACTATATCAACTAGCCCAATAAAATTTTGTTTGATCAATTTCTAATTCTAACTATATCAACTAGCTCAATACCATTATGAGTGTTTATTTTTTTCATTTCATGTTGTATCTTTCGCTTTTGATCTGGATCATCTTTATTTATATTTTTTATTTTTTCTTCCTAGAGCTACATTCTATCAATTGTAAAACTCATAGGAGTTATTGTTCTAGACTAAGAAGTCATCAGTTTTACCTGTGTTATGGTATCAGGAGTGTCTCCTCAATTATTAAGACATTAAGTATCACTATAAATGATATTTAATTTCCATGTACCTCATACTATATAAAAAACTATGTTTTAATCCCATAAGAAGCTTTTCATCCATTTTATTTTATGGTGCATCAATAAGCGGTTAGCCTTAGGAAATTATTATCAACATATATTAAAGAAGGGATAGTGTGGCTATGGGATGATGGAATATTCTATAGTTAATTCCATTTTTACCTTGTTAACTATTTATGCATAAGATCAATATATCTAAAATCCCACAAGTCAAACACACCCAACTTACTAGTACCTCCTTGATTTAGTAATTTTTATATTACTTATTTAAATAATCAACTTGTTTACTTTCCAAACTATTTCATCCAAACCAATACAATTTTGAATTATGTGTAACAATTACATCTCTGAGCACGATCACATTTTTTTATCACTCTTTTTCCATCCATATTGACTAGATCAATACATTTATAACCTTATTTCCAACTACATCAACTAACATAATACGTGCATGTTCTATTTTATAACTAAATTATACAACTTGATATGATTTATTTTTACCATATCCCTACCAATATTATTGGCCAACCTAGTATAGTTATTTCATCTATCCTTACTACATCATCTAGCCCAATGTAGTTCAATATCTCTTGTTTCAGTTACCAACTATATCAACCAAAATGATATACTTTATTTTTATTATTCATTTACAATTAAGTACACTATACAAATTGGTATAGTTCACATTTTATCTTCCAATATGGAACATATCCTAGACCAATCCAAAGAGAAAAATTGCCAATATTTTTCAAGGATTATGTAACAATCCTAATGCTATAGAACTAACTAATCCTAATAAATTCTCCAAAAATACTTACAAGCCTTATAATTTTTCCATGACTAAAGCTCAATTGCAATAAATTTTAATAGGATTCCACTATATTAAAATGATATTATCCATATAACAAATCTAAAAAAGGTATAATAAGTCACCTACTCCAATACCGTGAGGTTGAAGAGGAATGTGACAGAGTATATAGATGAAATGATAATTTATCACCAAAATCATCCTAAGAATAGGGAAATGATGATTATATTGTATATCATATTATGATTGAAACCCAATTGGAGTGTCCTCATTTGTCTACTCATATTTATTTTATACGACTTGGGGAAAATCAATTTGTGACTTCCTCATTTTTTTCCTTATCCACCATGATTATTTTTATTATTAACATGATGGGCATTTCTTTATTGGGCATACTCAAAGTGACCACATTAACACAGATGTTAATTACACACATAATGATTCCAAATATTCCCCTCAAGCCTTTAAATCCAACTAAAATACTCTCGGTCGTAACCAAATTATCTTACAAGTAAGTATTCAAATGGCTAACATTCAAGTTAATAATAGTTCTAAAATGATTCAAGTGTAAAACTGACTTTTTAAAATGGAAAATTGACCTCAAAAAATTCATTAAGGAGTGATAAATCAAATTCTCCCCAATCCCCCATTATATATGATCTTGTAAATTTCATTTTGCAGCCCCCATTTGACAAAAAAATCATTATACACCTTCGAAATGAGCCCATGGTCCCTAAAATTTAAGAAATTGACATAGGTGGTATCACTCATATGATATGCTATTATGGATCCATTTATCTTGATTTGATTTTTAAGGACTTTTGTATCCTTTAAAATATTATATCAAACTTAATAGATTTATTACTACCAAACTACCTTTGAAAACCTTCCCTACTAATGTTTTAGAATGATACAATAAACTAAAGTTTAACTTCATTTATAGCTTGTAGGAATCAGTTAATGCATTTTTCAAAGAGTTTAAATCAAATTATTTTCCTAAAAATAACTTAGCTCATTTCATAAATTGAAAGTAAGCAAAAAATGAGACTACCCAAACTTTTATCAAATTTTGGAAAGCTTTAGCCAATAAAGACAGGCAAAATATGTTAGAATATATCCTTATCCACCTTTTCACCAATGTATTAAATTATTAATTAAATTATACCATTAGGAATATTTCACCAAATTTTTTGGATGATGCCTTAGATTAAGCCAAATGTCAAGACATTCTTATAAGACAATTATAACCTTCCCAAACTAAGCTTTGTACATGAATGCTTATTATATTTTAAAAATAATTATAAATGATGGTGTCAATGATACTTATTATTATAAGAGAACCATCAATGCCATTTTTATAGGAAACTCTAATGAAGTGATACTTTCTCCACCTATCAAAATAATTATCGTATAACATCCTCC
Organism: Torreya grandis; assembly: GCA_037957365.1. NCBI lineage: Eukaryota > Viridiplantae > Streptophyta > Pinopsida > Cupressales > Taxaceae > Torreya > Torreya grandis. The sequence continues at coordinate 481,033 of JARHVA010005577.1, read as the reverse complement.
TCTTCCTCCTTCACAAGTTAGCAATTATGAAACCCATTAGAATCTTTCCATAACTAAAATAAAAAAATGCCTTCATAGACCCTCACCTAGATATTTTGATCCTTCCTATCCCAATAATCATTTATATGATCCTTAAAAATATAGTTTCACATAAATTGGGGTCATTCTCATGCAACTTTTAATAAAGCTTAAACATCTATCTTTTGATTTCTTGCTTGGTCCAAACTTTGATCACGGAGCCATGATTAGAGAGTGGAACCAAGACTATGAAAAGGTATCTAATTATCATGACTCCAAGGTCAAGTTTGATCCACTTCAAAAATATTATTGTCACTTTACCATTTATTCCAATCCACTTCCAAACCATACTCCAAATCAACAACCTATCAATAAAAATCAATCTCCTTCCCAACCAACAATTAGTGTTGTTGAAACCAAGGTTAACCTTTATTTTTATAATGATGTAAAATACTTGGTAAACATGAAAAAAATAATAATTTAGTTTATTATATTGGTCCTTATCCCTTTAAGCCTCATATTCCTTATCCAACTTCTAGAATAGTTTAAGAATCCTCCACATATTTTTTGGCTCTTGATTCTGATGAAATTATCACTTATATGATTTATGATAGCCCAACTATATCGACCGACCTAGTATAATTAATTACATTCAAAATTGTATCATCCACCCTGGTATAATTCCCTAACATCATAAATATATCAACCAACATTTTAATATTCCATAATTTCATAATTGTATCAGTCGGCCTAGTGTAGTGTATTTTTCCAACAACACATGTTCTAACTATATTGGCTAACTCAATATAAATTTCTATCTCCAGGTCAAGTCTAATTGTATCGGCCAAGATGATATAGTCTTTTTATAGGATCAATTCTATTTAATATATATTTTATAGCTTGGTATAGTCACATTTACCTAGATATATCTTAGTTGTATTGGCCAACCTTATATATTTCATTTATTTTCTCATTTATGATTCTACTATATCGACTAATCTGATATAATTTTTTTTTGATGTCTTTGTGCTACCAATTACATCCCATGCTGATACAATTGGATTAATCTACCTAAAATATACTGACATTACCACTACTACATTATTATATTATAATTTAGATTTAGTCTATTTCAATTTATTCCACTTCAAAATTATTTCCATATTTAATAGTCTTCTCTAGCTCACATTGGCTTTGATGAATGGGATCTCGTAGAATAAATTTCTAACTTCACATATTGAATTCCATTTCTAGAGATCATGAGGAATTATCCACATCATAAAAACTATATTATGTATCTTATATTCAACATGAACATTTCTTGAGCACCACTTATGGGGAAAGAAGCTACCTTGCCTAGATATGAGGATAGCATTTTACAGTGATGTCAAGAGATGTCCATATAAATAATCAAAATAAATATCTATATCTCTCATTACAATTTCCTATAACATATATGATCCCTAATGAAATATTAATTCATGATTTAATGACCCCATATATTCATTAACATCTATATTGGTGACATATGACTCAAGCAAGCCTTGACAGACAAAGGTTTCAACATTTATATTGTTTCCTTAGAATTCATTAAAACATTAGGATATTCTAAATTCAACATTAAGTATAATAAAATCATGTTGAAAGGATATGACCAATTACTATTTTATTCATTAGGATGTGTTTGGATCCCTATTATGGTACTATTATAGATCTAGATTGTACCCTAGCTGAGCAAAGGATTTTATAGGTCCCCTCCCAAAATATAGTCCAACATGGTAATGACCATAGCCTATGGGTCACCTAAGATAGGGTCAATCCTCTGGAGAAGGCCAAATTCCTTCTGGATCTATCACCTAAGCTAAACTCTGACTAGGAAAAGGGAGAGAGAATGGGTAACAATGTATGAAAACATGCAAAGGAGATGATGCACCAGTAATTTGATCATTCATCCACTCTTTTTGAAATTATAAAAAACTAATGATATAAGAAAAAGACTAGATATATAACTCCAAATGTCTATTATGCATCAATATTTCATGAAGAGGTTCACCAAGTGATCAAAACCTGAGGGGAGTGATGGAAAGGCCTGATTAAAGGCACTTAATCAATCAATATATCCACTTTCTAGATTTAATAAAGTGATATTAAACACTAAATATGACCTGCATAACAAGATAAACTACTAGATAGGTGAGATCAAGACTTGACAAGGGAGAAGCTTATACCACATATGCAAATCAATCTAACATAAATACACTAGTATAATATGATGAAATCTAAAAATAGTCCTTTATTCATTTCAAAAGGTTACAAAGATCAATCTTGGTAGAGTCTAGTCATGAACAAGAGAGGGATTCACCCATTTTCAATGCTTAGGAGCCTATATTTATAGAAAAGGGAAGGAGAGATAGAGGAAACAATGCAAGTAGAAAACATTGAATGAGGCCCAACTACTCTCAAAGGATTATCATTAATCTAAGAATGCTAAGTCATGATCTTATCAAGAAGGAACAAACTTTAAAAGCTCTATAAAAGAATTGAATACTCCATTATCTTTATCTAACCACCATGTATCCTTCTTGGGACTCTATGCCACTTTCTACTTGATCTTATTACAAGGACAAATCATCATATCTTGAAACTAATAGAGCCACATTTGATCTACCTTAGGTGGATGCAAGTACCTATTATACCTTTAATTTATAACCTAAACTTGGGTCTAATTATATATTGAAAGCCAATCCTATTTATTGGTTTTCCCATAGTTTTAATAAATAGATACAAAGCCTGCTTGATGCCTAATCCTTTTTTTGACACTTAATCACCAAACTTTGGTCTACACTACGCTTTTAAGGGACATATTTTAAATGGTGATACTTGATCCTACAATGCCCATTATGGTTCAACCCAGTTCATGCTCAAACTTTGGTCTCATGTATTTAATTTTCCCCATCAAAAATTGCTTCTTTGATTCCCAATAGAAAAGTTGCCAAGTCAACTTCGCTCATTGGCTATCGATATTAACTTGGCCTATTGAATTTTTTACCCTTTTCACACCGTTATATCCCCATGGTATGATTAAATGGATTCCCTTAGATCTGGATCCATTTGAACTCATATGGCTAATTTATGAGGCCCAAATTTGATATTCACATGACCATATTTGATGTTCATGTGACCATATTTGACATCTTCATGACCATCACAATTTGAACCCTAATGGTTATTTTCCATGTCTTAAATTTGATGTCTGTGAGCCCATCATTGAGTTTTGTAAGCCTATCATTGATATCCATGACCCCATCATAATTTAAATCCTAGTGATTTAATTATCGAGCTTTAATTTGATGTCCTAATACCTACCATTTAACTTTCATGCAACCATCATTGATGTTCATGAGCCTGTCATTGATGTTCAAAATTTTGTCATAATTTAAACATCGAATGGTTAATTTATGAGATTTATTTTGACTTCCTCATGCCTATAATTTGATGTTCATGTCACCATCACACTACTTGTTCAACTTTAAAGGCTGACATTTTGAGATAGAAAAAGCATGAAGGCACTAAATTTGTAGGAGATGTTCATGGCATCTAAAATATTTATATTATGTGATCCTTTGACTATGAGATGATTTCTAAGCAAACATATAAAATTCAAAACTCAACTAACTCATATATTTATGCATCACATCTTGATGATGGTCTGATCTTTATAGATTTATTTTTGAATTATTGCTTGAATTTCCAAGGCTTGAATGAATTTTTGAGGCCTTAGCAAATTTTACCATGCTACTTAACAATATGAACACATGAGTCTTACTTAGATCCTTCATTTGATTGAGACTTACTTATTAAAATTAACAAGTTACACTCTAAGCTTTGTTAAAGTTAATCTCTTTCCAAATTTGGACCACTCATTCCATCTAGATCATCTGTTCATCTACTCAAACCATTTTAGGCAAAATATCTTTATATGGGCCAAATTTGGTCAACATCTTTAATAACTCAGCTGGGTAGCATGCCTACTATGATCGAACACCATACTATTTACATGACCTTTGGACTCATAACAAGTGACTATAAGAAACCATTTTGACTAAAAAATAAAATAGATTCCACCAAAATAGGGAAGGAAAAATGAAAAATAGGGAAGCTATCTAAACAAAGTATATGTATACACAAAGCACTTATTTGGGAAAAAATAGAAGTAAACTAGTCTAACTTACCAAGACAAAACATGATCCACCTAGATCAAAAGGGAAATTTTTTAACTCACTTATTCTAAGAGATGATGTAAGTTTTAAATCAAGGTGTTTATTGAACATAAAATTTGATGAGTGACTCTTCATACCTACCAACTATCTTACCATCTCCTCAAATGAGTCATCAATAAAAAACCAATCACCAACAAAAATGAACTCATCTTGCACTTCAGGATCTATTTCATACTACTTGTCAATTACAACCTTGCCCAGTGATATATCATGTATGCATTATCCTTGAGTGACCTCATATTTATTATCATCTACTATGAGTTCATAAAGCTCTTCAAGGAGCTTTGAATGGTCAAGCCAATCTACATCATGTTCCTAAATAGGTGACTCTTGATCAAAACTATCAATAACATATTCTCCAATGGGTAACATATCCTTACAAATCTCTTAGATATATTTTTAAGATTAAAAGTATATCTGACAATCATCTTTGTGTTATTCACTTTGATCAACCTAGATACGATTAGTTTGAAAGGTATCTTCATCTTTATTAAGTGGAGACATCTCAAATTCATTCATGACTTCAACTAGTAACAATTCTTCATGGAGTTCTTCCATAACAAGGCCAACCTTCTCCTATATACTTGAGACAACTTCTTCAAGATTAGTTACAACCTCATTTTCAACTTGTACCTCAAGTGAAGTATCAATGAGGATCTCTTTGACATACACACTTGAAGCATCTTCTTCACATTCTCCAAGAACTTGACTTGTAGATACAACCTTTTTCTCTATCTCCCATAGAATAGGCTCTTTTTGAAGAAGGGAGATGGTGGGAGGGTGATGAAATTATTTGGTTTGAGAGGGGATATGAAGCATGAAAGGTTGATCATGATCAGATTTTGGGATATTTAGGGCAATGGAATCACTTATGGAAACTTGAAGAGGAGGGGAATAAATTTTTGTAAGGACCTCTACATTCTGCTCCTTCCACTTATCCATCTCATCAAAGTTTGAAATCTCCTTGTTATCATAGACAATTTGAACTTGAGGTATGAGTGGTGAAGAAGGGGGACTATAAGAAATTTTAGTCACCTACATAGGCATATGAATAGCTTTTAGAATAGGATCTCAAATTCAACTAGGAAGCTCCATTGTCTCACATTGGGTACGGTTAGAGCACTTCATGAGAGTAAGGAACATAAGAAGGCTAGTAAGGAATACAAGAGGCTTATTGAGACAACTAGTTCTACTCACTTTTCTACCTCTCCCAATCCTCCATCTTCTCTAATACAATATTACATAATTGATTCCTCTCCTATGGATAATTGGATACATTTATAAATAGCCCATTCACTTACTCATACTAATAATTTTAACAAACATTTCTTACATAAGCTATTAGTTTAAGGTCTATTTCATCTATTCTCTCTTGAAGACAAGGTTGCTCATATACAATATCATAGCCATATGGGGAAGGTAAAATTTGGACATGAGATTGATATGGTTAATAAGGAAGGTAAGATTCATGTTCTTGATAATAAGGATCATGGGAAACTTGATAAAGCTCATCATAAATTTGATAAAAATCTTGATAAAGTTGATTAGGCTCATATGCATCATGACAAGGCTGGTATGATACATGATAAGGATGATAAGGAGGTATTTCATATGGATTTTCCTCATACATAGTCATAAAAATAACATTTTAATAGTGAAATAAAAATATACTTAGAAACTACTTGGGATTTTATAAATAATTTCTTGAGCTTGGGATGAAAAAATTCTTAATGAAGAACACTACTGTAATTATACTTTCACCAAGACTAGCTCCAATGTGTCCCACCAGGTGTGATATAATTATTATAGATCTAGAATGTACCTTATCTGAGCAAAGGATTATTCAAGTCCCTTGCCTAAATATAATCCAACATGGGAATGACCCTAGGCTGTGGGTCACCTAAGATTGGGTCAAACCTCTAAAGAAGGCTGAATTCCTTCTAGATATATCACCTAAACTAAAGTCTAACTAGGAAAAGGGAGAGATAAATGGGTAAAAATTCATGAAAACATGTAAAGGAGGTGATGCACTAGTAATTTTATTGTTCATCTACTCTTTTTGAACTTCTAAAAACACTAATGAGATAAGTAAAAGACTGGATCTACAACTCTAACTATCTATTATGCATCAATATTTCATGTAGAGGTTTACCAAGTGATCAAAACCTGAGGGAAGTGATGGAAAGGATTGATTAAAGGCACTTATCTAGTCAATGTATCCACTTATTAGCTTTAATCAAGTGACATTAAACACTAAACATGACCTACACAATAAGATAAACTACTAGATAGGTGAGATCAAGATTTGACAAGGGAGAAGCTTCTACCACATTTGCAAATCAATTTGACATAAATAAACTAAACTAATATGATGAAATATGAAAATAGTCCTTTTTTCATTTCAAGAGGTTATAAGATCAATCTTGGTAGAGTCTAGTCATGCCTAAGAGAGGGATTCACCTGCGTTCAAGGCTTAAGAGCCTATAATTATAGAAAAAAGGAGAGGGAGGGAATTGTGTAGGTAGAAAATATTTAATTAGGTCCAACTACTCTCATTGGATTAACATTAATCCAAGGATGCTAAGTAATGATCTTATCAAGAAGGAAAAAACTTTAAAACCTCTACAAAAGAATTAAATGCTCCATGATATTTATCTAACTACCAGGTCTCCTTCTTGAGACTCTACACCACTTTCTACTCGATCTAATTATAAAGATAAGATCTTCATATTTTGAAACTGATAGAGCCATGTTTGATCTACCTTAAGTGGCTATAAGTACCTATTCTAAATTTACTTTGGAACCTGAACCTAGGTTTCACTATAGATTTAAAACCAATTCTATTTATTGGTTTTCCCATAGTTTCAATATATAGATGCAAAGCTTGCTTGATGCTTTATCCTTTTTTCAACATGCAGTCACCAACCTTTGATCTACACTAGTCCTTTAAAAGACCTATTTTCAATGGTAATATCTAATCTTACAATGCCCATTCTGATTCATCCCAGGTCATGCTCAAACTCTAGTCCCATGTATTTACTTTGCCCCATCAAAAATTACTTATTCAATTCCTAATAGAAACTCTCATGGGTTGAGTTCACTCATTGGATGTTGATATTGACTTGGTATATTTAATTTTTGACCTTTATTCACTATTATATCCCCATGGTATGACCAGACACATGACCTTGGATCTAGCTCTATTTGAACTCAAATGACTAATTTATGAGGCCTAAATTTGATGCTCACATGGTCATATTTGATGTTCACGTGATCATCTTTGACATCCACATGACTGTCATAATTTGAACCCCAATGATTATTTGTCACGTCTTCAATTTGACATCTATGATCCCATCATTGATGTTTGCAAGCCCATCATTGACATCCATGAGCCCATCACAATTTAAACCCTAGTGATTTAATTATCAAGATTTATTTTGACATCCTCATAACCATCATTGATGTTTGTGAGCCTGTAATTGACATGATGAGCCCATCATAATTTAAACAATGAATGGTTAATTTATGAGATTTATTTTGACATCCTCATGCCTATCATTTGATGTTTGCATGCTCATCACATTACTTGTTTAACTTTAAAGGCTTGCATCTTGAGATAGAAAAAGCATAAAGGTACCAAATTTGTAGGAGATGTTCATGTTGTTCAAAATATTGATTCTATGTGATCCTTTGACCATGAGATAATTTATAACCAAAATTATAAAATGCACAACTAAACTAACTCATCCTTTTTTGCATGACATCTTGATGATGGTCTAATATCTCTGGATTTGTTTTTGAACTATTGCTTGAATTTACAAGGCTTGAATGAATTTTTGAGGCCTTAGAAAACTTGCCCATGCTCCTTAATGCTATGAACACAATGAGACCTACTTGGATCCTTCATTTTCTCGAGACTTATTTCTCAAAATTTATAATTTACACTCTAAACTTCGTTATATTTTTTCTCTTTCCACCCTTAGACCACTCATTCCATCTAAAATATTTGTTCAACTGATCAAACCATTTCTAGGCAAAATATACTTATGTGGGCTAATTTTTTTCAATAGGTACCACCTATTGCCCTTTGAGTTAATTTTATGATTTCTAAATTCCCTCTACATATAAAATTTTGTTAAGCCACCCTTAGATGCATCATATGAGGGTCATGGCATCTTATGCATGCCAATGTATGAATTTATATTTCATGGGTGTTATTTAAAATATACAAGGTGATACTAACCCTTTGAATTTTTAACAATTCCAGGAAATTGGTGTATATAAAATCCCACCCCTTGAACCTTTACCTATTATACCATTTCATGAATGCCATTTATTTAACTATCCTATAAACTCAAACCAAGGTTAAAGTGGTTACCTAAAGAATGTGGGAAGCATTCCACCTAATATCCTTAATTTTGATGATGATGATTTTGATGGTATTAGTTTTAAAATAGAAACATTGGACCTTCCCTCTATCATCATCACTTAGTTGCCACCTACCTTTCAACCTTGATTTACAAAAAGATAATTGATGAGTTTCCCACTTTTGTATTCATTAATAGAATGCCCACTTCCCATACATCATTTACCAACACTTTGATTGAATCCCTTAACATATATACCACCACTCTAGATTATAATGATGGGTACACATTATATGACCCATACTTGTTTAGATATACCTAGTCTAAGGATGTGGAAATCTACTAGTATAATTCCTGCATTCAATACTATTATGATCAATATTCATCTTCTTATAACATTAATTTAATCAATATTTTTATATCTATCACTCCTATCCCTAATTTTATTGACATCTTTCCTTAGTAGGTTCATGTTCATAGTTCAAATATGGAGAGTATTATGAATTATAATTCACATGCATTCCCTATTATTTTGTAGCCTCTTTAGAGCATGTTTAATGATCACACTATGATTGGACTTATAAGTTCACTAGATTTTCCTATCCATTGATACACTTCCACTAGATATGGTTTCCTTAATTATATGACTTGCATTGAGAATGTCTCCTAAGGAAATAATAACACCATATTGTTCATTTAGGAAACTCTATGATCACTCGTAACATTAGTGTTGAGTGTATCAAATATATTTAAAACAACATAATCAAATTCCTTATTAAACCACTCTATTCCCTTATAGTGATAGTTTTTAATGATATTCTAGATATATTCCAATATGATCCACCCAATATGTTGAATTTGGCACCACACCCACCCACCCACAAGATGAACTATATTATGAGTTTCATAATGTATTCAATGATTTATCTCAGGAGTGTATATCTTATCAAATATTTTTAGCATAACAAAATTTATCCCAAATCATACCATGGATATTCATTCACATCTATCTCCTAATCCTATGCACTCCTTATTTCCATGATACTAGTATGCCTTATTAGACTAACTATCAAGCTATTCGAAAATACCTTGATGATCTTGAATAAACCAATTTTTATAGTTTATGAAAAATGTAACCTATAAATAGTATAATAAATTATATACATAAACATGGGGAGGTGTATTTTATTTGGAACTAATGTTATAAACATCACATAGATAGGTGTAGAGCTAACCAAAAACATTTTAGAGACTTTTGAGGCCCCCACATTAAGTTTCCTAGTAGCATTCACATAGTCCATCTAGGATAGATGAGTCACCTTACCTATGACTAGAGCCATTTTTTTTACTATAAAATGTGTAACATGGCACCACATATTCCCCACATTTATTATTCTCACTAAGAGGCCCTATGACCTCCTCCTTCTAGTGCTACTACTTATTCCTTATAGCTCCTCCACCAGGTAGTCCTAACATGGATCTCATAAAACATATAAAATACCATAATCTGAGTTAGATATCAATTGTAGCAAGATTTAATATATGTTATAGATGATATATGTCTATAATTTTTACATCACCTAAAATACCATAATCTGAGTTAGATATCAATTGTAGCAAGATTTAATGTATGTTATAGATGATATATGTCTATAATTTTTACATCACTTATTAGCATATAGTTGTTTCATAAAATTTACTTCACATTGTCACATGATTGAAATTTTATACTATTATTTTTAGAAAATGTGATGTTTTTTTTACATTTTTTTCTTGTATCATGATCTTTAATTTTAAACACTTTAATTTTAATCACATATTTATTTTGTATATTTTATCACACTTTAAAATAATCCTTAGTTTCCCTTATATATTGTATGTATCACATGTAGTTTGTTTTTGGTTTAATTTTACTTTCCCCTTCTTTTTGGATGATGTACAGTCAAACTTAGTTTCCATCATGGATATTTAGTAGTACCTTTGGGTTTTATTATTTTTGTACTTTTATAGTCCCCCTCTTTTGGATGATTTAAATTCAACTTTAGTCTCCCTTTTGGATATTTAGTATCACCTTCAAGTTTATTTTTCATATCTTATAGCATCTTTTAGTGAAATTTAGTTTCCTTATGATTCTTTGGTCCTTATTTTTACATTCCCCTATTTTATGACAATATTTCTTATCATTTCTTGTGCCAGACCCTTTTTATGTTAATATGACCTCTATATTTATTATCATATTTCATCTAATTTCCCTTCATTAGGTTTCCATTTATGTGATTTCATTTACATTTCCATTTACTTTTAGGTCACCTCTTTTTTCCTAGTCACTCCTGAATTAAAAGTCTCACCTCTTGTAGTCAGATACTAACATATTATCATTGTATCACCTTTTCACATGAACAAATCTTACACAATCCCCATGTTTCACTTTCACTCAACTTGAAGCACACTTGGGTCAATTTTTATATTTTACTCTTTATTAAGGTGCAAGTATAGGATTCTTTAAGCATCTTTGTCTTGAGGTTCTCTTTTATAGTAGATAAGTGTAAGATTTTTTATGTTAGTACTATTTAACACCCATTATAAGTTTGTTTGAATCCTTATGGAGGAGGAAAATAAAAAATACAAAAAAATTAAAATACAAATTAAATTAAAATTTTATGTTAAAAGGTAAATAAAATATTAAAATTCAAATCACACCAAAAGATGTGATCTTTTAGGCACATCTCCTATCCTAGTCGATGCTCAAACTCCATAATTAGCCTCTTGATAGAGCCTAGGTATATTAGGGTGCAATATGTAGTAAAATGGGATGAGAGATCTCATTACATATTTTTTTTACATTCTAGTGCCACCTAATTTCTGATACAAGTACCCAATATTTGTCATAGATTGATGGCCCTACAAGGGGTCATGAGGAGTGGGGAACATGTTGCAATAAAGTGGGATCATTTTATGTTTCATTTATGTTAGCCTTAGTGGGATGATGTTTATAATTCATTAGTTAACTTAAGCTTATGATTGGTAGGTAGGATTCTCTAGGTCCATTGGTGTTGGAAATTCTTAGTATTTCTAACATGATTTGAGTGTCATGTTTCTGATAAATACCATGTTTTCACCTTAGTGACACCATCTTTTTCCATCCCTCTATTTTTTCCCTTGATAGGTAGGTTTGTTTCTAAAATTTACACATATTATTTAGTTCATATTATTGATATCTTTAAGACATGGTATCAATACATTAGTTTAATATTTTATATTTTTAAAATATAAACTACATGTTTGAGTTGTTGCAAGATGTTCCCTTTTTCACTGCCTTATCTTTCTAGGATTTCTCTTACTTATGTTTAGGACCTTGATTTTTATATTAAATTTTTATGGGCCATCTAATCCCATTTTTATATTTCAAACTTTTATCTTTCACATATTTTTTTGAGTTTGGTTTGTTATTCCTCTTACATTGATGTTTTTATTATAAATTAGTTTTGTATCCCTTGTTTGATTTTTATTATTACTTATCTTACTTTTAATGCATTTTTTGGGTTTTTTGATCCTAAGTAGCCTTGGATTTTTGGCTTACCTATTTTCATCTATATTTTTATCTTATAACTTGGATATTTTGGTTCTAACTTAGCATTATTTATTTTAGCTTGCTGATTTTCCAAGTTTTGTAATAGTTTGTAAGACATTTTCTTTTTCACATCCATTTATTTGACCATATTGCATAGGTGTGCATTTATTTTATCCCCTTTTATCCTTGTATCATTATAATTTATCTAATGTATGTATTTTACCCTCCATGATTGAGACTGTGGAATTTACAGGTAATAATCTAGTGGAAAATTAAGATAAGGTATGTATATGGTATTTTTAGTTATTCATTTATTAATAGTTATTTTAGCATTTATTTTCATTTATGCTCTTTTTGTTAATATGTTTTTATCTAAAATCACCATCCTACACTACAATATTATGACATGTAATGATATTTGGGTGTGGTATATGTATACAACTAATATTTTCACTTTTATCACTTTAGTGATAATTTATATTATAATTAATTATCAACACATCAATATCCTTGAGTGCATGCCATAAAGGGTATACCATGAATGGGGTGGGATTGGATTGTGGTAGTTTTAGAGATATGTTTTCATACTCTTTTTTCACACCATCACTAATATCTGTTTGACCTCCCCTAACTCTCTAACTATCCTCCTCTTTATTTACATTTTATCCAAATTTGCTAGCTTCCATATATTTTAAAGTATTGACCTAGATAATATATTTTTTTCACACTCAAGTCTTCCATGTACTGTATTGATCATCCTAATACAATTATGAGTCCATATTCTAACATTTATATTATATTGGCCAAGATGATATTGTATTATGTTAGCTGACATGTTCTAACTATATCAACCTAGTTGATACCATTAACCTAGAGTTCATGGTTAATTTTAGGTATTGTAATTATATATATATATATATATATATATATATATATATATATATATATATATAATTTCATTCTTAATAAGATATATCACATTCATACACTCTACTTGTGCTTGTGCTCACATTTCTACCCTAGGAAGTATTTGGGATATTTAGTGGTTTAAAAGCTTATCTTAGAGGTATTCTATTGTAATGTAATTAAATCTCAATATGAGATGTCATTAGGAGTTATTAATAAAGAATATTCAGGTCTTTATCTAACCATATAAGGTATTCAACCTATAACATCACTGTAAAATATCCACTTGAGATAAAGGGGCATATTTAAGCTTCAACAAGTCCACCCAATGTTAATTATTTATATACCCATACTATTTCCTTTACTTAATAGATTAGATGTTATTTATTTCTTTGTGGATGTATGTGTGTATCCTTGCTTAAGTTATTCCTTATATTGAATAATCTCTTATAAATATACTATTTCTTAGGCTTTTCATTTATCACTTTAGGTTGGATAGACCCTAATTTTATTGATCATTTCACCTTACCTTATTTATAATTATTTACCCATCATTTACTTTACTTATACCCCCTTAAAATTATTTATTTTACTTGTATATTTACAATCATAGTCATAATCATTTATATTTATTGATCCCTATTAAGATGTATATCCATTTCATCATGAAATTTAAGTTTTATATTACCCTCTTCTATATCTATGAATATTTGAGGTCCCTAATCACACGTCAAAGTATACATAGCCTCTATTTTATTGACGTTATTTGAGTCCTAGTTTATTGAGAGAGAGGATAGTTGTAGGTTAGCATGTGCATAATGGAGGACTATATTTATCTTTATATCCATAATTACCAAAATAAATTATTCACTTCATATCATTCATGTGAACTAAGTTTTCCTCATGGGTCAAATAATTAGGATTGAGAATAGTTTCTATGGCCCTAATGGATGGAGAATAATTTTGAGAGTTTTGAAGTTTGGAAGTTATATGTTATACAAAGATGAATTTTTGTTTGATTTTTAATGATATAGTAGAGGATTAGTATATACACCCAAGAGAGTATTTGTTTTATGAATGGATTCTTGCTTGGTGTGATTTTCATGTTTTTTGAAGCATCTAGGAAATATGGGCATTATTTATAATTGTAACATCATGAGCAACTTTATTTTCAATAAATAAGTTATATGTAATGGTATAAAGGGAGTGGTATTTTTAATGTGAATGACCCTAAATTAGGTGAAACAAATCAAACTTTTGAGTATTGTTCCATTGAGGTTTTTGTCTTGTAGGATCTAAATATTTAGGTTGAATTTTAGGGAGTTAGTTTGTTGAGTGCAGTTTTATTATCAAAGAGGTAGTTTAAAATAGATTCTTGAAAGTTTTTTTTAAAGAGACAAATTTTTATGACCACTAGGAATGATTTAATGAATTTTTATTTTAGATTCAAAACTATGACTATGAGTTTTAAAAATACCATCATCAATATCATTCCTATTTTTTTAAAGGTATTATGAATATTTGAGTGTATTTTTGGGGCCAAGGAATCTCTAATTATCTCATGATATGATTATTTTGATCCAATAATTGTATTAACCAAGTTGTGGGCACTAAAATAAGTCAATGGTCAAGATAATGATGTCAATTACACATGTGCAAATGGAAAATGAGAGGTAAGAGAGAGAGAGAGACAGTTTTGAAGGAAGAAAAATCTAATTTTATGAAATAAATTAAGGTGGAAGTAATAATGTCTAATCATTATGAACTATCTCATAATGTTCCACAAGTTTTCTACTCTTTTTCTTTTTGTGACTTAACACGCACATCCCATTTTCATAAATTTTTAAAAAGGAAACCATTGTTAAAAAACCCATACCTAGGGAACTATGAGCCTAAATATCTTTGATTAGGGTATTGGACATTTATCACAAGGGTTATTTATATAAAATATAGCATTGTACAAGTAAAAATTGTAACAATCTAAGATTAAACTGGTATCTTAAGTCATCTTGAACCTTGGAGTGTCTATCACTTTTTACTTTAATATGATTTGTAGATTAATGGGTCTAATTTTTCTTATACTAGTATGTACATGTTGATCATAGGATTAATAGATGAAGGCCATTGATTTAATCTAAATTGGGCCCATAAAAATAATTGCACATAGTTTTGACACATTTCACTTTCACATAATTCAAAATTTTGGATTTTTATAAAATATTAAACCTTTTGATCCCTCTGAGTCTCCTGAGTTCCACAAATATGCCACATGGCATATTCACAATTAATCAAAACTATATGAACTTAAATTTTTTATCATTAAAATTAATAGTTATGTGTTTTTAAATCCTATAAGACTCAAATTTTTTGAGTCTCTAAGCTTCTGAGATCACTCCACATGTCTTAATCATGTTAACACACCATTATGGGAAAGTTAAATGGTTATTCATTATTCCACCTAATGTCCTGAGTTCTTGAGATTATAAGGTTTTGAGTGGCTAAAACATGGAATACTTATGTTAATATATGTAATCAATTAGTTAAATGGTTTGTTGGTTTCCTACCTAATGCTCTGAAATCTTAAGTCTCTGAGATTTTTGAGATCATGCCATGTGTCTTAATCATGTTGACCCACAACCACAAAGAGATTTTCATTGAAAGGATTACCCATCTAATGCCTTGAGATTATATAATTATAGTGTTTTGAGATCATTCCACATGGCATAATCATGTTAACTTTAAACTACAAGCCCTCCCAATTATAGAGAAGAAATATAAAGGGATAAGTTAATGAGAGCATGACACGTGGCACTATCTAAGGAAAGTAAAGCCAAAACATAAGAATGAAGGTGAAAAAATATGAAAAAGAAGAAATTTAATGAATGATTGATAGTTATCTTAAAGTGATGATTGGACATGAATAATTAAATAAATAATGCCATTTAGTAAATAAGGGGTACCTACCAAAGATGACTAGCATATTAAAATCAAAATAGGCATTAAAAGAGAGAGTTCATTGTCATAATTCAAAGCACAATATTGTGAATAATATATATTAAATATGTGAACATTGCATTCAACTTTCTATTTCTTTGTTTATTAAGCATTTGTATTCTTGAGTTTCCTAAACGTCCATCAAGCCCTAGCATTTTTCATTCACAAAGTGTCAAGTGAACTAGTCTTGGAATTAATAGGAGTAATAGTGACTATATAATAACAATGGCCTTGACATCAAAATAAGGTAAGAGCTTAGTCCCATTCCCATTTTAATTTGTGAGATGAACAAAGTATAGGGATATATTATTTGAAAGGAGTGCTTTGAATTTAAAATTCCATCACTACTTGACACTCTAGGAGGAGGTCAAGTCAATTTAGGCCTACTTTGTGAAAGATGAACTCTCCCCTAAAATGAGATAATACGTAGATGACTTGCTCTCCATCAAGGAACAGGTCCTCCACCAGGATACTACCAAACCATAGGTAATCTTATGCATTGACCTCTTAAAGGTTATATTAATCAATAGAACTAGTGTAGATGATTTTGTCCATATAAAGAAGGTCAATATTGCCTATGCCTATATCTCAAGGAAGACATTTGAACAGTATATTAGACTCCCTCTCTGTAAAAATACATATAATTAGGTCTTAGCCAATGTGTGGCTTGAGCACAATACCATAGAAGGGAAATTAAAGTAGTGTCTAGAAAAGGGCCAAAGATTGAATCCAAAGGGGGAAATTTTCACCAATTGTATTATCAAGTTTAGACCTAGAATTTCCATTGTAATGGCACTATTGAACATATTATATAGATTAATAAACATTACATATGCCAAAGCTGAATGGGTACCCCTACTATAAATTATGTTAACCACTAAAAAATTGGTACCACTAGGGGAGATTATAGGCATGAGATTGAAATATCAAATTCTCTACCCCAAAAAGAGACTTGAAGATGGAAATTTTTAGATGATGTTTTATTTGATAGATGCAGTCATGTTAATTGTGTACAAGCAATATAACTAAGAATGGAAACCATCTATAGAGTATCTTGGGAATAGGATTAGAGAAGACTTGTCATTCATGTTTATTCATAGGTATAGAAATGACATTAATAGATTAATAAATGAGGTATACCCTCACTTATGCTAGAATATAAAAGGCTAGAATATAGTGGATCTACCCAGATGTGACTTTCATCCGAGTAGAGGGTATAAATTATAACTCCTTTATTGCTACCTCATAATGTTCTTGACCACATTTTGAAATAAGTGTCACTTTATCAGGTTTTTAAGAGTATTTATGAGGAACTCAACTAGAAACACTTGGTATGTTACTTCAAAACACCCTACAACATTGAGAAACATTAGTATGTGACTAGGTCACATTTTATAACTACTAGTAAGCCCAAGATAACTTATAATTTATAGTTAGAACCATTTAAGGAATGGGACCCTAGGAAAAGGATAAAGGGTTATTTGAAGAATATCCTTGATAAGATTATGGTTCATGTTTCTTATGGTCATCAAACCTATGACCATGATTAGGATTTCTTGAATGGCTCATATGACTACCAGGTATGGATCAAAATTAAAATTAAGAAGATATAAATGATACTAGGACATACTCTTTAACATAATCCTAAGGCCATAGAGGAGGAAGCCCAAAATTCATGGAGCCAAAAATTACCTTCATTTCCACTTAAAGGATCTTAGCAACTAAACCAACTTCCATCTCTAGAAGCTCAAGTCATAGAAGAAGGATGAGATCTACCTAGAAGTCAGAGGGAGTCAAATCCCCAACTAAGAAAGGAAATTTTTATAGGACTTCCTCGTACTCATATTCCTTCCACATACTCATGTGATCAAGTTTTGGGAACAACTAAAACTATGGAAAAGTCAATAACTACCCCAGCCATCCAAAAGAAGAGCAAATTTATGATGACTCCTTTGCCTCCACTTACCACATTTACATAAGTAAGTTTAATTGAGTTTTTGAAATCTTATTTTTATTCAATTACAACTCCCCCAAGATATCCTAAATCCCCTAAGTCTCCTTAGGTAACCCATAGACTTTCCACACCCTCCACTTCATCACATACCTCTCCACCTCCTACCATAGTTATTACCACAACCCCTACACCATCTCATCCACCCTCCACTCCACGTATCTTGACCTACCATAGTAGGCTCAAGGATTTTTTTGATAATTACTTAAGTATAAATTTGGAAGAGAGTCCATCTCTTAACCTCCCTATTATTTAATTGGCTATCGAGGAAGAAGAGAAAGACACATAATATGTTATGGAGCTGGAAGAAGAGGATGAACCAAAACAAATAATATCTTTGGTTGACTACACATCATAATAAGAAGACCTAGATATAGGAAAAG